>CAMPTO020000003.1:5000-13686 GCA_946965045.2 Epithemia pelagica | reverse complement strand
CGTCCAGGTCATGCGTTAAAAATTAAAAATGTGTCAGACTGTCTTCCTAAATTTATTATTCAAAGAGCAGTCAAGGGAATGCTTTCAGAAACTGAAACAAAACGTCTAATGAGACGTTTACGTATTTATAATAATCAGACTCATGATCATGAGTCTCAAAATCCAATAAAAATTGATATTGACAATTTTTATTCGCATCCAAGTTTTAGTAAATAAAACTTATCAAATTCAAACTTATAAAGAATCTTAATTAGTAAATTCATGAAGTCTCAAAAAGAATTAGTATTTCAAAAATCTAATATCGGGCTTGGAAAACGAAAACAAGCTATTGCACGAGTGTTTTTAATGCCAGGAGAAGGAAACCTTATTATTAATAAGGTTAACGGTGAAAAATATTTACAGTATAATGATACTTATTTAAAAACAGTTTTTGCACCTTTAGAAAAATTAACCTTAGAAAAACAATTTGATATTATAGCAATTGTTAATGGAGGTGGGCTTACTGGACAAGCCCAAGCAATTCAATTAGGAATAGCAAGACTACTATGTAATATGGATTCAAAAAATCGTATAATTTTAAAACCATTTGGTTTTTTAACTCGTGATGCACGAATTAAAGAAAGAAAAAAATATGGTTTACGAAAAGCAAGAAAGGCTCCACAATATTCAAAACGTTAAATTTTCAAATTATTTATTATATAATATGCCGAAATCTGATATACATCCACAATGGTTTAAAGCTACACCAGTTTTATGTGATGGAAAACCGCTTTGTTCAACTGGTTCCACAAAATCTGAATTAAATTTAGATATTTGGTTAGCAAATCATCCATTTTATACTAAATCACAAGTTATGATTGACAGTGAAGGTCGAGTTGAAAAATTCATGAAAAAATATCGATTAGATATGCCTGAACAATAATTTACTAGAAGTAAATTTGTTAAATTATATTAAAGAGAACTTATTAATCAATACTTTTTATGCCAACTATTCAACAATTAGTTCGTTCACAACGTATACAAATAAAAAAAAAAAACAAAATCACCAGCATTAGTAAATTGTCCACAAAGGCGTGGGGTTTGCACACGTGTTTATACAACCACTCCAAAAAAAACCAAATTCAGCAATTAGAAAAGTAGCCCGGGTACGATTAACTTCTGGTTTTGAAGTTACAGCTTATATTCCTGGAATTGGACATAATTTGCAAGAACATTCAGTAGTGTTAATTCGAGGAGGTCGAGTGAAAGATTTACCTGGTGTTCGATATCATATTGTTCGTGGTGCTTTAGATACTGGGGGAGTAAAAGATAGAACACAAGGTCGTTCAAAATATGGTGTTAAGAAACCAAAAGCTGAAAAATAAAACTAATTTTTAAATAAAAAGATAATTTAGAAAATTTAACATGTCTCGTAGAAATATTTCAAAAAAAACGTTTTCCTCAAATTGATCCAATTTATAATAGCTATTTAGTTAGTTTACTAATTACGAGAATTTTAAAATCGGGAAAAAAAACTATTGCTCGAAATATTGTATATCAAGCATTTGATATGATAGAAAAGAAAACGAAAGAAGATCCATTAACTATTTTTGAAAAAGCAATTAAAAATGCTAGTCCTATTGTTGAAGTAAAAGCTAGACGAGTTGGGGGTTCTACATATCAAGTACCTGTTGAAGTTAGTGGATTTCGAGCTACAAATTTAGCTTTACGTTGGATTATTAGATATGCTGATCAAAGAGTTGGACGTAGTATGGCAATAAAATTAGCGAATGAAATTATTGACACAGCTAACGATATCGGTAATACTGTAAAAAAAAAAGAAGAAACGCATAAAATGGCAGAAGCAAATAAAGCTTTTGCCCATTTCCGCTATTAATTTAACTTTATTCTCGCTAAAAGCTGAAATAGAAAAAATAATTACAAACAAAACTTAGAAGGAATTCTCTAATGGCACGTGAAAAATTTGAACGTACAAAACCGCATGTTAATATTGGAACAATTGGTCACGTAGATCACGGAAAAACAACATTAACTGCGGCAATTACTGCAACTTTAGCATTAGGTGGAACTGCAGTAGCTAAGGATTACTCAGATATTGATGGTGCACCAGAAGAAAGAGCACGTGGTATTACAATTAATACAGCACACGTTGAATATGAAACTGAAAATAGACATTATGCTCACGTAGATTGTCCAGGTCACGCTGATTATGTAAAAAATATGATTACAGGAGCAGCACAAATGGATGGCGCTATTTTAGTAGTGTCAGCTGCAGATGGTCCTATGCCACAAACTCGTGAACATATTTTATTATCAAAACAAGTAGGGGTTCCAAATATCGTTGTCTTTTTAAATAAAGAAGATCAGGTTGATGACGAGGAATTATTAGAATTAGTTGAATTAGAAGTTCGAGAATTACTTTCAACGTATGACTTCCCGGGAGATGATATTCCAATTTGTCCAGGTTCAGCTTTACAAGCTATTGAAGCAATTACAGCAAACCCAAGTCTTAAAAGAGGAGAAAATGAATGGGTTGATAAAATTTTTGCATTAATGGATGCTGTAGATGACTATATTCCAACTCCAGAGCGTGATACAGAGAAAACATTCTTAATGGCGATTGAAGATGTTTTTTCAATTACAGGTCGTGGTACAGTTGCAACTGGTCGAATTGAGCGTGGTATTGCTAAAGTTGGTGATAGTGTTGAAATTGTGGGTATTAGTGAAACACAAACAACAACAATTACTGGTATTGAAATGTTCCAAAAAACATTAGAGGAAGGATTTGCTGGTGACAATGTTGGTATTCTATTACGAGGTGTAACACGTGAAAATATTGAACGTGGTATGGTATTAGCTCAGCCTGGTACAATTACACCACATACAAGCTTTGAATCAGAAGTTTATGTTTTAACAAAAGAAGAAGGTGGTCGTCATACACCATTTTTCACTGGTTATAGACCACAATTTTATGTAAGAACTACTGACGTTACAGGTGCAATTACGCAATTTACTGCCGATGATGGAACAATCGTTGAAATGGTAATGCCAGGGGATCGTATTAAAATGACAGCTGAATTAATTTATCCTGTAGCAATTGAAGAGGGCATGCGTTTTGCTATTCGTGAAGGTGGCCGAACAATTGGAGCAGGTGTAGTGTCTAAAATTGTTAACTAATTAAAAATTTTTATGGAAATAAAAACGGATGCAAAGATTCGTGTAAGATTGGAATCTTTTAATCATGAGATTTTAGCATCATCATGCCAAAAAATTGTAAACATTTTACAAAATACTGCTTTGAGCTCAGTAGGAGTAGTTTCATTACCAACTCAAAAACGTATTTATTGTGTTTTACGATCTCCTCATGTGGATAAAGATTCAAGAGAACATTTTGAAATTCGTATTCATAAACGAATTTTAGAAATTTATTATGACTCAGAGGTACCTATTTTTGATTTATTATCAGAAGCAGATTTGCCATCAGGAGTTTTCTATCGTATTTGTTTATCTTAAACTTCAAGTTAAATGTAGATGGATCAAATACAGTAGTTTTAGAGCGTTGGAAATAATAGAATGAATATGACTATGATAATATGCGACGAAATTTCCCGCATATTATCATATTCATCATTTAAGATTAGGGAATCGCGTTTGTATCAATGCAGTTCGAGCTCGAATTGAAAAAATCAGTCTTAAAACCTTGTTTTAAAGTTCTAGGAGTGATATTTTTAGGACTAATAATATTTTTTCTTTTTCAATTATTTAGTCTAAGGGTTAAGAAAAATACTCGTTGTGGAATCAAAATTTTGACTGCACCCATCGCCGGCGCAAAGATTCCGATACGTCATACAGCCTTTGCTAACAATTTTTGCACAAACAGAAATTCTTTTTATTGTTGAACATCCTATGTCTCGCATGTTCCAGCTACAGCACATAGACCAGTCGTCTTGATATATAGCTTTTTTTTTCGATAAACTTGTCGAGTAAAGGACGTAAAAACCTAGATCTTCAATTAGGAGAAATTATGTTAAAACAATCAAGAGAATTGATTAGAAATAGAAAAAAATCTTCCCTTGGTGTAACCCCAGGTGAAGCAGCTCGTGATGCGATTCTTAGTAAAGGTATTAAAATTGCGGAAGAATCAGGTTATAAAGCTGGAAATCTGACCGAAAGATTGGTCAATGTTTCAGAATTCGTTGGCAAGGCAGTGGATCGAGGTACTGAATTAGTTGGTGGGAGTGAAGCAGGATCTGCTCTAGGTCGAATAGGTTATAAAACTACTAAAGATATAGCTCGTTAGCTCGTGGCGATGCCTTATGCACAGGTCTTTGTCTTGCTGCAGCGACATCTGAGGGGATTGCTCTAGTATGCACAACATTGAAGTTCCCGGGCAGTGGTAAAGTTTACGTTGGCGCGAAAATTGTCAGTAAAACATGTGTTGGATTTAGAAATGCATGTGCAGCTGATGGGTGTTAATTTAAAGGTATCCTCGTCTTTATATAAGAACATTCTGTTGCTTGAAATATTATTCGTGACGCGGAACCTGCTGATTCACTACCTAGACCAAGTCGTGTTCAACAGTCTTACCAATTTCTGAAGCAATTTCAACCAGTTTTTCGGTACTATTACCCGCACTGAATTGGATTCTTTTTGAAATAGTTTTTGAATTTTTTTTTAAAGAAATTCTTCTTCTTTTGGTTAGTTGAAGAATTCTTTTTCAACAAATTGATCTCCATCTAAGAATGACTAATGGGCAGTCTTAGGTATCACAACTATATAGAAACTTTGGCATTGAACTATCTTCCCAGGAGGTCCCCCCCCAAGTATTGTCGTCGATTTATAACGTTTCACAACTGAGTTCGAGATGGATCAGTGTGGTTCCGCTTAGTACACTAAAAACACCAAAGCAAAACTAGAAATAGGAAATCCTATTTCTATTACTGTTTTCTTTAGGACTAAAGAAATTCCTAAAGAAAACTTTAGAAAGAAATCCAAAACTATGGATTTCTTGGAAAAAAATTCAAGTCTTCGGTCTGTTAGTACATCTCAGCTCATTTATTACTAAATTTACACTTAATGCCTATCAAACGGTTAGTCTTACCGTGACCTTATTCACTTACGTGATGAGAATACTTATCTTGAGGTGGGCTTCCCACTTAGATGCTTTCAGCGGTTATCCACTCCATACATAGCTACCCAGCGTTTACCGTTGGCACGATAACTGGTACACCAGAGGTATGTCCTTCTCGGTCCTCTCGTACTAAAGAAGGCTCCTCTCAATATTCTAACGCCTACACCGGATATGGACCGAACTGTCTCACGACGTTCTGAACCCAGCTCGCGTACCGCTTTCATGGGCGAACAGCCCAACCCTTGGGACGTACTACCGCCCCAGGATGCGATGAGCCGACATCGAGGTGCCAAACCTCCCCGTCGATGTGAACTCTTGGGGGAGATCAGCCTGTTATCCCTAGAGTAACTTTTATCCGTTGAGTGACGGCCTTTCCACTCAGCACCGTCAGATCACTAAGACCGACTTTCGTCCCTGCTCGACTTGTAGGTCTCACAGTCAAGCTTCCTTATGCCTTTACACTCTAGATACGATTTCTACCCGTTCAGAGGAAACCTTTGTGCGCCTCCGTTACCGTTTGGGAGGCGACCGCCCCAGTCAAACTGCCCGCCTGAAACTGTCCTTTGACCAGATAATGATTCAAAGTTAGAAATCTAACATTACAAGAGTGGTATCTCACTGATGGCTCCAATCTTCCCGCAAGAATATCTTCAACGCCTCCCACCTATACTGCGCAAATAAAGTCCAATTTCAATCTCAAGTTACAGTAAAGCTTCATAGGGTCTTTCTGTCCAGGTGCAGGTAGTCCGCATCTTCACAGACAAGTCTATTTCACCGAGCCCCTCTCCGAGACAGTATCCAAATCATTACGCCTTTCGTGCGGGTCGGAACTTACCCGACAAGGAATTTCGCTACCTTAGGACCGTTATAGTTACGGCCGCCGTTCACCAGGGCTTCAGTTATCAGCTTCGCCGAAACTAACCAACTTCTTTAACCTTCTGGCACTGGGCAGGCGTCAGCCCCCATACATCGTCTTACGACTTTGCGGAGACCTGTGTTTTTGATAAACAGTTGCTTGGATCTGGTTATTGCAACCTTTCTAAAAAGGTACTCCTTCTCCCGAAGTTACGGAGTCATTTTGCCGAGTTCCTTAGAGAGAGTTATCTCGCGCCCCTTAGTATACTCTACCTACCCACCTGTGTCGGTTATGGTACAGGCATTATTTGTTTATGACAGTGCGAGCTTTTCTTGGAAGTATGACATAGACTGCTTCGATGCCGTAGCATCTAGTACTCACGCCTCAGCTCAAAACGTTTCTCTCCGTTTCTCATAACCTCGAACGCTTAAACCGGTAACCAACATCCGGCCAGTTTAGCCTTCTCCGTCCCTCGATATCAACAAATAATGGTACGGGAATATTAACCCGTTGTCCATCGACTACGCTTTTCAGCCTCGCCTTAGGTCCTGACTTACCCTCCGCGGACGAGCCTTCCGGAGGAAACCTTGGGTTTTCGGGGTATAGGATTCTCACCTATATTTTCGTTACTCAAGCCGACATTCTCACTTCTGCTTCGTCCATATCCGCTTACGCTAATACTTCAATCTACAACAGAACGCTCCCCTACCGATATATTGTTTTTTCTCTAAAATATATCGCACAGTTTCGGCAAATTACTTAGTCCCGTACATTTTCGGCGCAGGTTTACTCGATCAGTGAGCTATTACGCACTCTTTAAAGGATTGCTGCTTCTAAGCAAACCTCCTGATTGTTTCTGCACTCCCACCTCCTTTATCACTTAGCAATTATTTAGGGGCCTTAACTGGTGCTCTGGGCTGTTTCCCTCTTGACAATGGAGCTTATCCCCCACAGTCTCACTGATAAACTTTCCACTTAGTATTCTTAGTTTGCAACGATTTGGTACCGAATTACCAGCCCGCATACGTAACAGTGCTTTACCCCTAAGTTATAACATTTATCGCTGCGCCAAAACGCATTTCGGGGAGAACCAGCTAGCTCCGAATTCGATTGGCATTTCACCCCTAACCACAGTTCATCCGCTGATTTTTCAACATCAGTCGGTTCGGTCCTCCACTTAGTATTACCTAAGCTTCAACCTGACCATGGTTAGATCATCCGGGTTCGGGTCTATAACCAGTGACAAACGCCCTATTCAGGCTCGCTTTCACTATGGCTTCAGCATTCTCTGCCTTAACCTGCCACTACCTATAAGTCGCCGGCTCATTCTTCAACAGGCACGAAGTTAGACGTTTTAGTCGTCCTCCTACTGATTGTAAGTTTATGGTTTCATGTTCTTTTCACTCCCCTCCCGGGGTTCTTTTCACCTTTCCCTCACGGTACTATTTCACTATCGGTCATTCAGGAATATTTAGCCTTACGAGGTGGTCCTCGCTGATTCACACGGAATTTCACGTGCTCCATGCTACTTGGGATTCATCCAAGCTTGCGCTTCGATTTTTCAGTTGGATTGTTTCAATTTTCGACTACAAGACTATCACTTCCTTTGGTTTAGCATTCCAACTAATTCGTCTAATTGTTACATTTAATCATTTTTAACTGTCCCACTACCCTTAAGAAATTTTCTTAAGTTTAGGCTGTTCCCGTTTCGCTCGCCGCTACTAAGGGAATCGTTTTTACTTTCTTTTCCTCTAGGTACTAAGATGTTTCAATTCCCTAGGTTCGCTCTTTCTTATTTATGGATTCAATAAGTAGTATTAAAGTTTCCTCATTCGGAGACCTCCGGATCGTAGCTTGTTTCCAGCTCCCCGAAGCGTTTCGTCGGTAACCACGTCCTTCATCGCTTCTGAATGCCAAGGTATCCCCCATAAACTCTTAATTCCTTGAATTTAAGACTTCTCTTATTCTATTTTCCCAAAAAATTGAATGTCAAGATGACAATAGTTAATTTTTCATGTGGAGGTAAGCGGAGTCGAACCGCTGACAACCGCCGTGCAAAGGCGGTGCTCTACCAACTGAGCTATACCCCCGTTGGGCCATTCTGGATTTGAACCAGAGACCTCACCCTTATCAGGGGTGCGCTCTAACCAACTGAGCTAATAGCCCTTTTCGCTCTTAAATCTAAAGAGCTGATTTTTGTTTCTATTATTAAAGTTCGACCATAAATTTGAAATTAATAATTTTAAAAAGGAGGTGATCCAACCGCACCTTCCAGTACGGTTACCTTGTTACGACTTCACCCCAGTCACTAATTCTACCTTAGGCGTCCTCCTCCAATGGTTAAAGTAACGACTTCGGGCATAACCAGCTTCCATGGTGTGACGGGCGGTGTGTACAAGGCCCGGGAACGAATTCACCGCTGTATAGCTGACCAGCGATTACTAGCGATTCCAACTTCATGCAGGCGAGTTGCAGCCTACAATCCGAACTTAGAACGAGTTTATAGATTAGCTAACCTTCGCAGGCTTGCATCTCATTGTCTCGCCCATTGTAGCACGTGTGTAGCCCAGGGTGTAAGGGGCATGCTGACTTGACGTCATCCCCGCCTTCCTCCGGTTTATGACCGGCAGTCTTTTTAGAGTTCCATTAGGCAACTAAAAATAAGGGTTGCGCTCGTTGCGGGACTTAACCCAACATCT
>CAMPTO020000003.1:0-2500 GCA_946965045.2 Epithemia pelagica | reverse complement strand
GCTCTACCAAGCTGAGCTATATCCCGAACTAAGATTTGAAACTAACTATTTCATATGATACTACTCTACTAAATTTTTTCAAATTAGACAAGTTCTTAAAGTTAAAAAGAAAAAGTGTAGTGGTAATATTTTTTATTTAAAATTTTAATTTTAATGACTTGTTCTATTTGAACACTTTTTACTTCAGCGAGACTAGAACCAAATTCAATCCAAATAAAAATGTAACGCCATTACTAAACATTTTGCTCTGTAAATAGGATCCTAACTTATGAATTCTAAGTCAGAAGTAAATAAAAAATAGATTAGAATAGAAACTAAAAAATAAAATTAATCAAAATAATTTATCTAATTTAATTATTAAATTAGATAAATTATTAGTGAAAGGTAAGGAATTAACCAAATTTTCCACTAGTTGAAGCAATAACAAAGGCTGCGTATGTTAAAATATAACCTACAGCAAAGTGTACTAAACCAACTAATCGTGCTTGAACAATTGATAAAGCAACTGGTTTATCACGCCAACGAACTAAGTTTGCTAATGGAGTACGTTCATGTGCCCAAACTAAAGTTTCAATTAATTCTTGCCAGTAACCACGCCATGAAATTAAGAACATGAAACCTGTAGCCCAGATTAAATGAGCAAATAAGAATGTCCATGACCAAACAGCTAAATTATTCATACCAAATGGGTTATAACCATTAATTAATGGTGAAGAATTTAACCATAAATAATCACGTAACCAACCCATGATGTAATTTGATGATTCATCAAATTGACCTGGGTTACCACCCCAAATTGTCATATGTTTCCAGTGCCAGTAGAATGTTACCCAACCAATTGTGTTTAACATCCAGAACATTGCTAAGTAGAATGCATCCCAAGCTGAGATATCACATGTACCACCACGACCTGGACCATCACAAGGGAAACTATAACCAAAATCTTTTTTATCTGGCATTAATTTTGAACCACGTGCATCTAAAGCACCTTTTACTAAAATTAATGTAGTAACGTGTAAACCTAAAGCAATAGCATGGTGAACTAAGAAATCACCAGGACCAATTTTTAAGAATAAATCGTTTTTATTATCATTAATTGCGTCTAACCAACCAGGTAACCAAACTGAGTTACCTGCTACTGTTGCTGGACTAGTAGAAGATGATAATAAAGTGTTAAACTCATAAACAGCTTTACCAGATGCAGCTTGAATATATTCTGCAAATAATGGTTCAAATAAAATTTGTTTTTCTGGTTGTCCAAAAGCAACTACTGTATCATTATGGATATATAGTCCTAAAGTATGGAAACCTAAGAATAATGAAGCCCAACTTAAATGAGAAATAATAGCTTCTTTATGTTCTAACATACGAGCTAAAACATTATCTTTATTTAATTCAGGATCATAGTCTCGAACAAAGAAAATAGCACCATGCGCAAATGCACCAACCATTAAGAATCCAGCAATATATTGATGATGTGTATATAATGCTGCTTCTGTAGTGAAATCTTTTGATAAGAATGCGTAAGGAGTAATCGCATACATATGTTGTGCAGTTAAAGATGTAGCAACGCCTAAACATGCTAATGCTAAACCTAATTGCATATGTAAAGAATTAGTAATTGTTTCAAATAATCCAATGTGACCAGCTCCTAATGGACCTCCCGGAGGACGGTGTGCATCTAAAATTTCTTTCATATTGTGACCGATACCAAAATTAGTACGATACATATGACCAGCTACGATGAAAACAACTGCAATAGCTAATTGATGATGAGCAATATCAGTTAACCATAATGATTGTGTTTGCGGGTGGAAACCACCTAAGAAAGTTAAAATAGCTGTACCAGCTCCTTCAGAAGTACCATAAACATGCGATGGACTATCTGGATTAGCAGCATAAACTGTCCAATTTCCTGTATAGAATGGAGTTAATCCTGCTGGATGAGGTGGAGTTGTTAAGAAATTATCCCAACCAACATGAACACCACGTGATGCTGGAATAGCTACGTGCACAATGTGACCTGTCCATGCTAATGAACTAACACCTAATAAACCAGATAAATGATGATTTAAACGTGATTCGTTGTTTTTGAACCATGCTAAACTTGGGCGGAATTTTGGTTGTAAATGTAACCATCCTGCAAATAATAATGCTGATGATAATAATAATAAACCAATTGCACCTAAGTATAATTCTTGGTTTGTTCTAAAACCAATTGTGTACCACCATTGGTATACTCCTGAAAATGCGATGTTTACAGGATATGTATTACCTTTACTAAATGCTTTAATCGCTGATTCACCAAAATGCGGATCCCAAATTGAGTGCGCAATTGGTTTTACTTTTAATGGATTAGTTACCCATTTTTCAAAGTTACCTTGCCAAGCAACGTGGAATAAGTTACCTGCTGTCCATAAGAAAATAACTGCTAAATGACCGAAATGTGAAGCAAAAATTTTTTGATATAAATTTTCTTCAGTCATACCGTCATGTGCTT
>CAMPTO020000002.1:0-21502 GCA_946965045.2 Epithemia pelagica | reverse complement strand
GTTAGCTAAACCACCTAAGTTTGCAATGTTTTCGTTCACTGATATATACTCTAATATTTCAGTTTGACTTATAATCTGTTTTTTTTCGCTAAGTAAAACAGCAATGCTATTTTCATCAATAGTTTTATAAGTTGCAATAATTTTTGATAAGACACGTCTAATCCTTTCTAAAGAAAGGCCTTGACATGCTCGAGTAAGAGTCTCAAATAATTGAGGATCAATCTTAAGATTTAAAGACGTTACTAAGCGATTTAATTCTTGGTTAATTTCATTTTCTAATGGTAATTGAAATTGTAAAACCGTAACTAAATCTTGTAATTCTCTAGGAATAGTTAAATCTGAACCAATAATAATAATAGTTTTTGGTTGCAATTTAAGAATTCGACTAACATTTCTTAATTTTCGTGAAATGGAAAGATCTGTTAAAAATCGGTTAAAATCTTTTAATAGAAATAATGCTGGAGTTTCAGCATTCAATCGTTCTACAAGTTCTAGAGCTTGTAAAGGATTTCGTTTTGCAAATCCTTCATTATTTGGATTATTTGTATAGCCATCCACGAAATCCCAACTATACATACTACGATTTAAATTAGTTTTAATGTTTTTTCTAATTACATATTCAACTCGATCTTCTTCAATGGTATTAATATAGATTATTGGATAACGAGCTTTTAAAAAAAGAGCCAATTCATCATTAAATTTCATAGAGTACTTATTAAAAAAGGTAGTTTTCTAACTTAGTATTATATTAACTTTAAATAAAAAATTATTTATTATTAGAGGAATTAAAATAACTCACTCTAATAATTACTTTATTTCTGTAATGTTAAAGTTTTTCGGCCTTTTTTGCGTCGATTGCGGATTGTTTTTCTACCTTGAGGAGTCGACATTCGAGCTCGAAAACCTGAAACTTTCAATACTGAATAGCGACCTTTATTTGAAAGTGTTCGTTTTGACATAAAAATTTAATTAATTGTAAGTTTTTCCCTATAAGATTGATGATCTTAATAAATCATAAATTACTAAGTGTCTTAATAATTTTTCCCGAGTTTGGAACATAGCATATGCCTCTCGTGTATATTCGAATAACGGGTTTCGTTGTCCATACCCTCGCCATCCAACAGCTTCACGTAATAGAGTCATTTTTTGTAGATGTTCGCGCCAAATTTTATCAGTATTAATTAAAATTATACTACGTTCTAAATTTTCAATAACCCCGTCACCATAAACCGATAATTCCATGGTTTTTAATTGATAAGTTAACCAAAATTCTTCAAATAAATATAATTTCAATTCATAGAAATCAAAATTATTTAGAACAGAATATGTGTCTTGAATCTGATTTCGTCCAAATAAATTTGCAATTAAGTCAATTAACTTGTCTTTAGGATATTGATTTTTCTCAAATTCTAAAAGAAGATCGGTAATAATTTGTTCTCCATAAGCCAAAATATTTTTTTTTACTGAAAGACTCTCTAAGATACGTCTTCTTTCAGAATAAATAATATTTCGTTGTTTATTTAATACATCATCGTAGTCAAATAAATTTTTTCGTTGTTGATAAGCTCTTTCTTCTACACGTGCCTGGGCTGAGTCTAAACTTTTTGTAATTAAGTTTGATTCTAAAGGTGAATCATCTGGAAGTTGAGTTTGCATTAACGTTTGAATTTGAGGACCACCAAAAAGACGTAATAAATTATCATCTAAGCTTAAAAAAAATCTTGAAATACCTGGATCACCTTGGCGTCCACATCGTCCTCGTAATTGATTATCAACTCGTCTTGAGTCATTCCGTTCTGTTCCAATAATGTATAATCCACCTAAATTTTTAACAATTTTATTTTCTTGTGCTTGAGATTTTTTATTAAATAAAATTAATTCATTTATTAAAAATCGAATAGAAGATTGATAAGAAAAAACTGGAATAGAAACTCGATCATTTTCCTGTAAAAGTCGAAGAATATCAAGATCAGATAATTTCATAAAGTTCTTATCATTTAGTAGTGATAACAGAACACTTAAAAATCGTTGAGAACTTCCCTGAAACTGATTTAGAATAGTTGATTTCAGGATATTTTTTTGTTTTGATAGTTGAAAGTTTTTAGCTAGCGTTAGAATATCATATAATTTCTTCTGAATTTGAAATGTAATATTCCCACCTAGGATAATATCTGTACCTCGACCAGCCATATTAGTAGCAATTGTTATGCTATTTTTTTTTCCAGCTTGCGCAACGATTTCAGATTCTCTTCTTACATTTTCTGGTTTTGCATTTAAAATTTGATAAGATAAATTATATTCACTTAATAATTGTGCTAACATCTCAGATTTTTCAACGGTAGTTGTTCCAATTAAAATAGGTTGACCTGTTGAATGTATTTCGTTGCAAGTTTTAGCAATCGCATTCCATTTTGAAAATTGATCTTTATAAATTAAATCTGGTAAATCTTTTCTTTGAGTTGGTCTAGCCGTTGGAATAGTTTTTACAGATAAATTATAAATTTTTTCAAATTCAATTTCTGCAGTTTTTCCCGTTCCGGTCATTCCTGACAATTTTGGATACAATAAAAAGAAATTTTGATATGTTATCGTTGCTACTGTTTCTGTCTTTTGACGAATTGGCAAATTTTCTTTTGCTTCCATTGCCTGATGTAACCCATCACCCCAACGGCGATCTGGCATAATACGTCCTGTAAACTCATCAACAATTATTATTCGATTATTTTGAATAATATAATGAACGTTATTAAAATAAAGTGCTTTTGCTTTAATCGCATTAATAATATACGGTATCCAAGGGTCTCGTATATCATACAAATCTTTAATTTTTAAAATATTTTCAATTTGTTTACTACCTTCATTAGTTAAAATTACATTCTTATTTTTTTCATCAATTTGATAATGAGTCTTTAATTCTAAGTATTCTGTAATTTCGGCAGCAACAATATATTTTTCAACTGATGTTGAAATATTATTTGATATAATTAAAGGCGTTTGAGCTTCATCTATTAAAATTGAATCAACCTCGTCAATAATACAATAATTAAAAGGTCTTAAAACAAGATCATTGGTGTTTAATGCCATATTATCTCGAAGAAAATCAAATGCAACTTCATAATTTGTTACATATGTTATATCAGCTGCATAGTTCTTTTTTCGTTCAACAGTTGACATCCCTTCCTGAATTAATCCTGTATTTAATCCTAAAAATTTATAAATTTGACCCATTGACACCTGATCACGATTAGCTAAATAATCGTTCACTGTAACAATATGGACCCCTTTTTTTGTTAATGCATTTAAAAATCCTGGTAAAGTGGCTACAAGTGTTTTCCCCTCTCCAGTTTTCATTTCTGCAATTTTGTTATCATTCAAGACAAGCCCACCATATAATTGAACATCAAAATGCCTTAATCCTAACGTTCGACGACTTGCTTCGCGTGTAATTGCAAAAGATTCTGGAATTAAACGATTTAAATCTTGCGTTGTTTCATATTGTTTTTTTAATGTCAAGCTTTTGGCCCTTAATTCACTATCAGTTAATATTTTAACTTTATCTTCTAAGATATTAATTTGACTAACTAAATTTTGATAATCTGTTAGCTGATTAGTCTTAAAGGTATTTAAGGGATTGTTTAACATGTTAATTTTAGTTATTAGTTACAATATTTATACATTTTTTTCTTGCATCTTTATAAGTAAATTCTACAGTTCCATCCGTTAACGCAAATAAAGTAAAATCTTTTCCACAGCCTACATTGAAACCTGGTTTAAATTTCATTCCTCTTTGACGAATTAAAATATTTCCAGCACGTACTTTTTCACCACCAAACCTTTTTACACCAAGTCGTTTTGCATTTGAATCTCGACCATTTTTTGTACTACCAGCACCTTTTTTATGTGCCATAATTTTAACTCCTAATTTATTAAAATATCTTCGATAAGAACTCTACTTAGTTCTTGTCTATGACCTTGTTTTCTTCTTGTTTTTTTCTTTGGTCTCATCTTATAAACAATTGTTTTTTTACCACGCAAATGTTCTAAGATTTTTGCTTTTATTTGTACACTTTCTAAATAGGGTTTACCTATAAGAATATTCCCATCATTGTTTAATAATAAAACACGATTTAGACTAATTTGTTTGCCTAATTCAGTAGGAATTCGGTTGAAATCATAGTATTTCCCTTTTTCAACCCAAAATTGTCTCCCGCTTATTTCGACAATGGCATATTTCATAATAGAAATTAATTTATTTTTATTTTTATATAATTTATAATACTAAATTCTTTTTGAAACCGTCAACTTTTTTAGAATTATCTTTTAATTTTGTTAACTCATTATAGAAAAAGTTAAATGCTTTTGATTTATAACATTCAGGATTGCTTATGATAGATAAAGTTCTTGTAATACGAATATTTTCAATTTTTAAGATTGAAATAGTTTTTAGTTCAATTTCTTTTTCAATAGCCGATGAAGACACAAATGCAGCACCTAAGCCTAGACTAACTGCTGTTTTAATGCCTTCAATTGAATTTAATTGCATAATAATTCTTAATTGATTAATTTCAATTTGATTTTGAGTTAATATATTATCAATAAATTTTCTTATTGTCGAATTTGAATTTAATGTTATAAAATTTAAATGGTATAAATCTTTTTTAGTAATTTTTTTTTTTGCTGCAAATGGATGAGATTTCGAAATAATTAAACTAAATTCATCTTCAACAAAATTTTCAATTCTAAGGTTTTTTTTCAATTCTTCGGGTATTTCACCCCCTACAACAGCAATGTCAATTTCTCGATTTTTCAAATTTTTTGCTATTATTCGTGTTGAACTTACTTGAACATTTAAATTTATTTGAGGATAAGTTTGAGCAAATAGGGCTAAGACTCTAGGCATCAAATATGTTCCAATTGTTTGACTGGCTCCTACTGTCAAATTACCTCTTTCTCCATTTTTTAAATCTATTATAGCGCGACAACTTTCTTCGCACAATGCTAAAATTCGTTCTGCATATTGTAAAAATACAATTCCATTCTCAGTCAAAGAAATCTTATTATTTTCTCGATTTAAAATAGTAACACCAAGATTTTGTTCTAATGTTTTAATCTGTTTACTTAATGAAGGTTGAGAAAGGTATAACAATTCTGCAGCTTTTGTAAAATTTTTCTCTGTTGCGATAGCTTTTAAAATTCGTAATTGTTGAAGTGTGAAAGGAAGCATACGTTATGGTAATAGAAATAATATTAAATTACGGGTGGAGAGACTCGAACTCTCAAAACAAAGTTACTAGGATCTAAATCTAGCGCGTATACCAATTTCGCCACACCCGTTTCTATTTATTTGTTTCTGGTTATTGAAAAAATTTTTTTGATTTAATTAGGAAATCCATATGCAAGAATAGATTTCCATTTTCTATATAGAAAACAGAAATCTATTCTTCTTCTATATCTAAACTATAGACAAAGCTTGTAGGTTTTCCACTTAGCATCGATTTTGCTAGTGATAAAGATTTTTGTGCCGCATAGTAACTTTTTCGTTTCCAATTTGCTTTTCTTGTATTTCGTTTTGTTTTTGATGTTCGTTTTTTAGGAACTGCCATAATTTGAAATTTCTCTCTACACTATTTCTTAAACTATATATTAAATTAAATAATTTGAAAAGTCAACTAATTTTCAACCTCTTAATAGATCGTTTTTATTGAATTTTTTAAATTTTGATGGCATGAACAGATTCTCTAGCTTCTGATAAATTTCTAATATTTCTAAAGCATTCCCCGTTTATCATAATCTAAATCTATATATATTATTTATATATAGACGCGAAATAAAAACAATAATTTATTATAATAGTAATTAAATTTACAAACTAATAATATTATCATTATGTCTCATTTTACTCATATGAAAACTTGTTTTCGAAATTTATTCTATTTAGAAAAAGCTTTAAATAGATTAAATATTGAATATAAAGAACAAGAAAAAAACACTACTTCTGAAAATAATACAAGTTTAGTAATTCCACAATCAAATGGTTACGATATTGAATTTGTTTGGAATGGTCAAGTATATGAATTAGTTGCTGATGTGAGTTTCTGGGAACAACCTTATCCAGTTGAAACATTTATTGATAAAGTTTCAAAACAATACGCTGGAGAAGTAATTATTGGTGAAAGTCATAAAATGGGTTTCCAACCAATCAAATACCAACAAAATGTAGATGGATCAAATACAGTAGTTTTAGAGCGTTGGAAATAATAGAATGAATATGACTATGATAATATGCGACGAAATTTCCCGCATATTATCATATTCATCATTTAAGATTAGGGAATCGCGTTTGTATCAATGCAGTTCGAGCTCGAATTGAAAAAATCAGTCTTAAAACCTTGTTTTAAAGTTCTAGGAGTGATATTTTTAGGACTAATAATATTTTTTCTTTTTCAATTATTTAGTCTAAGGGTTAAGAAAAATACTCGTTGTGGAATCAAAATTTTGACTGCACCCATCGCCGGCGCAAAGATTCCGATACGTCATACAGCCTTTGCTAACAATTTTTGCACAAACAGAAATTCTTTTTATTGTTGAACATCCTATGTCTCGCATGTTCCAGCTACAGCACATAGACCAGTCGTCTTGATATATAGCTTTTTTTTTCGATAAACTTGTCGAGTAAAGGACGTAAAAACCTAGATCTTCAATTAGGAGAAATTATGTTAAAACAATCAAGAGAATTGATTAGAAATAGAAAAAAATCTTCCCTTGGTGTAACCCCAGGTGAAGCAGCTCGTGATGCGATTCTTAGTAAAGGTATTAAAATTGCGGAAGAATCAGGTTATAAAGCTGGAAATCTGACCGAAAGATTGGTCAATGTTTCAGAATTCGTTGGCAAGGCAGTGGATCGAGGTACTGAATTAGTTGGTGGGAGTGAAGCAGGATCTGCTCTAGGTCGAATAGGTTATAAAACTACTAAAGATATAGCTCGTTAGCTCGTGGCGATGCCTTATGCACAGGTCTTTGTCTTGCTGCAGCGACATCTGAGGGGATTGCTCTAGTATGCACAACATTGAAGTTCCCGGGCAGTGGTAAAGTTTACGTTGGCGCGAAAATTGTCAGTAAAACATGTGTTGGATTTAGAAATGCATGTGCAGCTGATGGGTGTTAATTTAAAGGTATCCTCGTCTTTATATAAGAACATTCTGTTGCTTGAAATATTATTCGTGACGCGGAACCTGCTGATTCACTACCTAGACCAAGTCGTGTTCAACAGTCTTACCAATTTCTGAAGCAATTTCAACCAGTTTTTCGGTACTATTACCCGCACTGAATTGGATTCTTTTTGAAATAGTTTTTGAATTTTTTTTTAAAGAAATTCTTCTTCTTTTGGTTAGTTGAAGAATTCTTTTTCAACAAATTGATCTCCATCTAAGAATGACTAATGGGCAGTCTTAGGTATCACAACTATATAGAAACTTTGGCATTGAACTATCTTCCCAGGAGGTCCCCCCCCAAGTATTGTCGTCGATTTATAACGTTTCACAACTGAGTTCGAGATGGATCAGTGTGGTTCCGCTTAGTACACTAAAAACACCAAAGCAAAACTAGAAATAGGAAATCCTATTTCTATTACTGTTTTCTTTAGGACTAAAGAAATTCCTAAAGAAAACTTTAGAAAGAAATCCAAAACTATGGATTTCTTGGAAAAAAATTCAAGTCTTCGGTCTGTTAGTACATCTCAGCTCATTTATTACTAAATTTACACTTAATGCCTATCAAACGGTTAGTCTTACCGTGACCTTATTCACTTACGTGATGAGAATACTTATCTTGAGGTGGGCTTCCCACTTAGATGCTTTCAGCGGTTATCCACTCCATACATAGCTACCCAGCGTTTACCGTTGGCACGATAACTGGTACACCAGAGGTATGTCCTTCTCGGTCCTCTCGTACTAAAGAAGGCTCCTCTCAATATTCTAACGCCTACACCGGATATGGACCGAACTGTCTCACGACGTTCTGAACCCAGCTCGCGTACCGCTTTCATGGGCGAACAGCCCAACCCTTGGGACGTACTACCGCCCCAGGATGCGATGAGCCGACATCGAGGTGCCAAACCTCCCCGTCGATGTGAACTCTTGGGGGAGATCAGCCTGTTATCCCTAGAGTAACTTTTATCCGTTGAGTGACGGCCTTTCCACTCAGCACCGTCAGATCACTAAGACCGACTTTCGTCCCTGCTCGACTTGTAGGTCTCACAGTCAAGCTTCCTTATGCCTTTACACTCTAGATACGATTTCTACCCGTTCAGAGGAAACCTTTGTGCGCCTCCGTTACCGTTTGGGAGGCGACCGCCCCAGTCAAACTGCCCGCCTGAAACTGTCCTTTGACCAGATAATGATTCAAAGTTAGAAATCTAACATTACAAGAGTGGTATCTCACTGATGGCTCCAATCTTCCCGCAAGAATATCTTCAACGCCTCCCACCTATACTGCGCAAATAAAGTCCAATTTCAATCTCAAGTTACAGTAAAGCTTCATAGGGTCTTTCTGTCCAGGTGCAGGTAGTCCGCATCTTCACAGACAAGTCTATTTCACCGAGCCCCTCTCCGAGACAGTATCCAAATCATTACGCCTTTCGTGCGGGTCGGAACTTACCCGACAAGGAATTTCGCTACCTTAGGACCGTTATAGTTACGGCCGCCGTTCACCAGGGCTTCAGTTATCAGCTTCGCCGAAACTAACCAACTTCTTTAACCTTCTGGCACTGGGCAGGCGTCAGCCCCCATACATCGTCTTACGACTTTGCGGAGACCTGTGTTTTTGATAAACAGTTGCTTGGATCTGGTTATTGCAACCTTTCTAAAAAGGTACTCCTTCTCCCGAAGTTACGGAGTCATTTTGCCGAGTTCCTTAGAGAGAGTTATCTCGCGCCCCTTAGTATACTCTACCTACCCACCTGTGTCGGTTATGGTACAGGCATTATTTGTTTATGACAGTGCGAGCTTTTCTTGGAAGTATGACATAGACTGCTTCGATGCCGTAGCATCTAGTACTCACGCCTCAGCTCAAAACGTTTTCTCCGTTTCTCATAACCTCGAACGCTTAAACCGGTAACCAACATCCGGCCAGTTTAGCCTTCTCCGTCCCTCGATATCAACAAATAATGGTACGGGAATATTAACCCGTTGTCCATCGACTACGCTTTTCAGCCTCGCCTTAGGTCCTGACTTACCCTCCGCGGACGAGCCTTCCGGAGGAAACCTTGGGTTTTCGGGGTATAGGATTCTCACCTATATTTTCGTTACTCAAGCCGACATTCTCACTTCTGCTTCGTCCATATCCGCTTACGCTAATACTTCAATCTACAACAGAACGCTCCCCTACCGATATATTGTTTTTTCTCTAAAATATATCGCACAGTTTCGGCAAATTACTTAGTCCCGTACATTTTCGGCGCAGGTTTACTCGATCAGTGAGCTATTACGCACTCTTTAAAGGATTGCTGCTTCTAAGCAAACCTCCTGATTGTTTCTGCACTCCCACCTCCTTTATCACTTAGCAATTATTTAGGGGCCTTAACTGGTGCTCTGGGCTGTTTCCCTCTTGACAATGGAGCTTATCCCCCACAGTCTCACTGATAAACTTTCCACTTAGTATTCTTAGTTTGCAACGATTTGGTACCGAATTACCAGCCCGCATACGTAACAGTGCTTTACCCCTAAGTTATAACATTTATCGCTGCGCCAAAACGCATTTCGGGGAGAACCAGCTAGCTCCGAATTCGATTGGCATTTCACCCCTAACCACAGTTCATCCGCTGATTTTTCAACATCAGTCGGTTCGGTCCTCCACTTAGTATTACCTAAGCTTCAACCTGACCATGGTTAGATCATCCGGGTTCGGGTCTATAACCAGTGACAAACGCCCTATTCAGGCTCGCTTTCACTATGGCTTCAGCATTCTCTGCCTTAACCTGCCACTACCTATAAGTCGCCGGCTCATTCTTCAACAGGCACGAAGTTAGACGTTTTAGTCGTCCTCCTACTGATTGTAAGTTTATGGTTTCATGTTCTTTTCACTCCCCTCCCGGGGTTCTTTTCACCTTTCCCTCACGGTACTATTTCACTATCGGTCATTCAGGAATATTTAGCCTTACGAGGTGGTCCTCGCTGATTCACACGGAATTTCACGTGCTCCATGCTACTTGGGATTCATCCAAGCTTGCGCTTCGATTTTTCAGTTGGATTGTTTCAATTTTCGACTACAAGACTATCACTTCCTTTGGTTTAGCATTCCAACTAATTCGTCTAATTGTTACATTTAATCATTTTTAACTGTCCCACTACCCTTAAGAAATTTTCTTAAGTTTAGGCTGTTCCCGTTTCGCTCGCCGCTACTAAGGGAATCGTTTTTACTTTCTTTTCCTCTAGGTACTAAGATGTTTCAATTCCCTAGGTTCGCTCTTTCTTATTTATGGATTCAATAAGTAGTATTAAAGTTTCCTCATTCGGAGACCTCCGGATCGTAGCTTGTTTCCAGCTCCCCGAAGCGTTTCGTCGGTAACCACGTCCTTCATCGCTTCTGAATGCCAAGGTATCCCCCATAAACTCTTAATTCCTTGAATTTAAGACTTCTCTTATTCTATTTTCCCAAAAAATTGAATGTCAAGATGACAATAGTTAATTTTTCATGTGGAGGTAAGCGGAGTCGAACCGCTGACAACCGCCGTGCAAAGGCGGTGCTCTACCAACTGAGCTATACCCCCGTTGGGCCATTCTGGATTTGAACCAGAGACCTCACCCTTATCAGGGGTGCGCTCTAACCAACTGAGCTAATAGCCCTTTTCGCTCTTAAATCTAAAGAGCTGATTTTTGTTTCTATTATTAAAGTTCGACCATAAATTTGAAATTAATAATTTTAAAAAGGAGGTGATCCAACCGCACCTTCCAGTACGGTTACCTTGTTACGACTTCACCCCAGTCACTAATTCTACCTTAGGCGTCCTCCTCCAATGGTTAAAGTAACGACTTCGGGCATAACCAGCTTCCATGGTGTGACGGGCGGTGTGTACAAGGCCCGGGAACGAATTCACCGCTGTATAGCTGACCAGCGATTACTAGCGATTCCAACTTCATGCAGGCGAGTTGCAGCCTACAATCCGAACTTAGAACGAGTTTATAGATTAGCTAACCTTCGCAGGCTTGCATCTCATTGTCTCGCCCATTGTAGCACGTGTGTAGCCCAGGGTGTAAGGGGCATGCTGACTTGACGTCATCCCCGCCTTCCTCCGGTTTATGACCGGCAGTCTTTTTAGAGTTCCATTAGGCAACTAAAAATAAGGGTTGCGCTCGTTGCGGGACTTAACCCAACATCTCACGACACGAGCTGACGACAGCCATGCACCACCTGTGTATACGTTCCAAACGGCACTTTTTTCTTTCAAAAAAATTCGTATCATGTCAAACCCTGGTAAGGTTCTTCGCGTTGCATCGAATTAAACCACATGCTCCACCGCTTGTGCGGGCCCCCGTCAATTCCTTTGAGTTTCACTCTTGCGAGCATACTTCCCAGGCGGGATACTTAACGCGTTAGCTTTGATACTGCACAGGTCGATCTGTTCAACATCTAGTATCCATTGTTTACGGCTAGGACTACTGGGGTATCTAATCCCATTTGCTACCCTAGCTTTCGTCTCTGAGTGTTAGTAATAGCCCAGTAAAGTGCCTTCGCCATCGGTGTTCCTTCCAATCTCTACGCATTTCACCGCTCCACTGGAAATTCCCTTTACCCCTACTATACTCTAGTCTAATAGTTTCGACTGCGATTTTGAGGTTGAGCCTCAAGATTTAACAGTTGACTTATTTGACCACCTACAGACGCTTTACGCCCAGTGATTCCGGATAACACTTGCATCCTCCGTCTTACCGCGGCTGCTGGCACGGAGTTAGCCGATGCTTATTCTTCAGGTACACGTCATTGATTCCTCCCTGAAAAAAGAGGTTTACAACCCATAGGCCGTCATCCCTCACGCGGTATTGCTCCGTCAGGCTTTCGCCCATTGCGGAAAATTCCCCACTGCTGCCTCCCGTAGGAGTCTGGACCGTGTCTCAGTTCCAGTGTGTCTGATCATCCTCTCAAACCAGATACTGATCGTCGCCTTGGTGAGCCATTACCTCACCAACAAGCTAATCAGCCGCAAGCTTCTCTTTAGGCGGAAACCCATTTCACTCGAAAGCATATGGGGTATTAGCAACCGTTTCCAGTTGTTATCCCCCTCCTAAAGGCAAATTCTTACGTGTTACTCACCCGTCCGCCACTTGAGTTAAAAACTCTCGTACGACTTGCATGTGTAAGGCATACCGCCAGCGTTCATCCTGAGCCAGGATCAAACTCTCTTATAATTTCCTTTAATTTGCATTTACTTGGAGATCTTTTTTTCAATCGTCCAATACTATAAAGCTAAATTATAGATTAACCTTAAACGTAAAAGAGAAACCCTTATCTTCTTATAAATTTAATTTCCTTTAAAAGATATCTTTTTCTTATTTTTACCATTCTAACAAAAAATATCCTAGTAACATTGATCTATACATCTATAGCACTGAGATTAAGAAAGAGTAATTCTTGATATTATTTCAGTAGAGAGAGCACTGATTAAAGTACTATCATGATTAGTTAAAGAACTAATATCAATATTGTCAGGTAAAAAGTTAATATCTAAATTCTGATAAGATTTTTGCATATACTCTAAAATATCTGGTCTTTCCTTGTACCAAAATTCTCGAATTTCATTTGGAATAGGATACCGATACCATAGAATTGGTAAATAATGAAAAACTAAAACATCTTTCATTTGGTTATTAATCCATAGTTTCACTGGTTCGCCCTCACGTGGTAAATAAGGCATTGTCAGTACTAAATGATTTAAACTATCTGCAATGGCTCCAAGTAGGCCTAAAAATATAGTTCCAGTTGCATTTACCCCAAGTACTGATGGTACCATTCCTTGAAAGATCTCTTCAGCCCAATCAACTGCAGCCGCTATATAACACCATGGAACAGAATAT
Organism: Epithemia pelagica; assembly: GCA_946965045.2. NCBI lineage: Eukaryota > Bacillariophyta > Bacillariophyceae > Surirellales > Surirellaceae > Epithemia > Epithemia pelagica. The sequence goes on along the minus strand of CAMPTO020000002.1, from coordinate 8,435 downwards.
GGATTTATGACGATGAACCAAGCTAAGGCAATTCGCAACATTACAATCTGAGAATAAAACACAAGACTAACAAAGACAGATTCACGAAGATTTTCTAAAACAGTTAAGTCTAAACAAAAATTTAAGTTTACTTGAAGAAATTGGGATAACCAATCTGGTAAAAAATACATATTTTTATAATTTTCGATATAAAAATTATAAAACCCTTCTTCTTGACTTTGATAAATATATCGAGGAATAGTATCTACTTTAGGAGTAGTACCCAAGAACACTTCCCACCAATTTTCAGGTGCTTGTCGTGGTGGCCAAGATGTCTGATGGACCGGAAGACTGTTCAAAAATTTTGATCGAAGATATACTTCATCTGAAATATCTGCCATTGTAGGCATTCCTGGATTTTTTGGGTAGCCAAAAAATCTAGCGATTGTTTTGAAAAAATTGTTTACGGATTCATAAAAAACAATTTGAAGGGGAAGGAACTTATCATCTAAACTCATTTGTAAATTAAAATTAATATTAAACTAATATTTGATTCTTTTGTTGTCTTTGGTAGTAAACAAACGATAAACATATTATAAGAAATAAATTCAGTTGGATCAAGAGATTGGAACATTTTCTCTTCGTAAGAAACAATCTTAAACTATTTTTAAAAATCAGTTTTACATGTTGGGATATCTTTTTCGATTACTTGGTCATAGAGACATATCCTTATATTTTTCTTTGTTCTAAAGTCCCAGAAATTTTCTCCAGAACTAAATCTCGGGATAGTAGGATTTGAACCTACGACACCCTGCTCCCAAAGCAGGTGCTCTACCAAGCTGAGCTATATCCCGAACTAAGATTTGAAACTAACTATTTCATATGATACTACTCTACTAAATTTTTTCAAATTAGACAAGTTCTTAAAGTTAAAAAGAAAAAGTGTAGTGGTAATATTTTTTATTTAAAATTTTAATTTTAATGACTTGTTCTATTTGAACACTTTTTACTTCAGCGAGACTAGAACCAAATTCAATCCAAATAAAAATGTAACGCCATTACTAAACATTTTGCTCTGTAAATAGGATCCTAACTTATGAATTCTAAGTCAGAAGTAAATAAAAAATAGATTAGAATAGAAACTAAAAAATAAAATTAATCAAAATAATTTATCTAATTTAATTATTAAATTAGATAAATTATTAGTGAAAGGTAAGGAATTAACCAAATTTTCCACTAGTTGAAGCAATAACAAAGGCTGCGTATGTTAAAATATAACCTACAGCAAAGTGTACTAAACCAACTAATCGTGCTTGAACAATTGATAAAGCAACTGGTTTATCACGCCAACGAACTAAGTTAAATAGCTTTCTGTGGTAAAATAGTATAAGAACTTACTAATTGACGGAATTCTGATCCAGTAATTGTTTCTTTATCTAGTAGTTTCTCAACAGCCAAATCAATTACTACTCGATTATTTAAAATAATTTCACGAGCTACTTCTTCACAATGATCAATAATTTTACAAACCTCAGAATCAATTCGATCTGAAACAGCTTCATTAGTTTCACCACCTAAGAATAATTGCTCATTGTTATCATCTTCTAAAGCAACTGGACCAATATTTGACATTCCATAACGAGTAACCATTTGTCGTGCAATGTTTGTAACTTGTTGTAAATCATTACTTGCACCTGTTGTTATTTCAGGTTCTCCAAATACGATTTGTTCAGTTACTCGACCACCTAAAGTAGTAATAATACGTGCAATTAATTGTGAACGAGAAACTAGAGTTTGATCTTCTTCAGGTGCAAACCACGTTAATCCTTTAGCCCCACCTCTTGGAATTAAAGTAATTTTTTCAACATCATCATGAGATTCTAAAACTGACCCAATAATAGCGTGTCCTACTTCGTGATAAGCAATCAATTTTTTATTTTTACTATCTTCCATTGTTGCACCAGCAATACCGCCAATAATACGATCTGCTGCTTCATTAACTTCTTTTTTAGTAATAGTATTTTTATTATATCGTGTTGCTAAAATCGCAGCTTCATTTAATAAATTTGCTAAATCAGCTCCTGAGAATCCTGGAGTTCGGTTAGCTAATTGCACCAATGAAACATCTTCACTTAATGGTTTATTTTTTGCATGAACTTTTAAAATCCCAATACGTCCTAATCGATCAGGTAAACCAACCGTAATTTGACGATCAAATCGTCCTGGACGTAATAAAGCAGAATCTAAAATATCAACTCGGTTTGTAGCACCAACTACAATAACACCTTTATTTTCTTTAAAACCATCCATTTCTGTTAATAGCTGGTTTAATGTTTGTTCACGTTCATCATTTCCACCACCAATTCCAGCACCACGTTCACGACCAACTGCGTCAATTTCATCAATAAAAACGATACACGGTGTATTATCAGATGCTTTTTTAAATAGATCACGAATTCGTGCAGCACCAATACCAATAAACATTTCTACAAATTCAGAACCTGCTACACTATAAAATGGAACATTTGCTTCATTTGCAATTGCTTTAGCCAATAAAGTTTTACCTGTTCCTGGAGGACCTACTAATAAAACACCTTTTGGAATTTTCGCTCCCACTAATGTATATCGCTCAGGTTCTTTTAAAAAAGATACAATTTCTTCAAATTCTGCTTTTGCCTCATCAATACCTGCAATATCATCAAACGAAATACCTGTATCTGGATTTTGATCAAATCGAGCTGGTGATTTTCCTAAACTCATTGGTCCTGAACCTGAATTAGGTGAGAATCCATCTGAATTTTGGAAGAAGAAAAATAAACCAGCAATGAAAAGAACCGGTAATAACAAATTACTTGCAATTGTTAAAAAAATACTTTTCTGAGGTGCTGGATGTGCATCAAAATTAATATCGTATTCTTTTAATTTATTAATAAGTTGTGCTGCCCCAACTGGAATTTCTACTCGAATTAATTGAGGACGATTACCAAGTTCTGGACTTGAGGCTTCAACAATAGCATTACGATTATTATCATATAAATCTACTTGTTTAACCCAACCCATTTCTAAATATTCTAAGAATCTACCATAAGTCATTCTAGAAATACTAATATTTTCTGCTCGATTGTCACTAGATGGTCCCACTACATTAGATACTCGTAAACCAAGAAAAATACAAGCTACAAGAAACAATCCAATAAGAATTTTTTGTATTGCATTACGATCCATTTGAAAAATTATGTAAAAATTTATATATATTTGTTCTTATGTAAATAGTAACATATTTTGAATTTTAAAACCAACTCTTTTTTTAAAACTTTATTGTTAAAATAATATATTTTTTTAGTAAAATGAATATTATATATAGAATATTTATTTATAATCAATTATGGTAAGTCGAGGCGCAAAAGTTCGTATTTTAAGACCAGAATCTTATTGGTTTAATGATGTTGGAACTGTAGCTACAGTTGATCAAAGTGGTATTCGTTACCCAGTAGTAGTTAGATTCGAAAAAGTTAATTATAGTGGAACAAATACAAATAATTTCGCACTTAATGAATTAGTAGAAGTAGAAGAATAAAAGTAAAAAATTTCAGAGATTAATAAGAGAAAAAAGTAGAGTAATCTTAGATAAGATTACTCTACTTTTTTCTCTTATTATAGTAGTTTTCATATTTTTATTGATTCTAGAAACATATCTTTTAAAAAGATAATATAGTATTAAAGATTAATTTTTACTTTTTAGAAAAAGAAAGTCTTTTTTTTTTGGAATTTAGTTAAAGTTTTACAATATAAGAATTTATTGTATAAGAATTGTAAAATTATTTGTTTTGGGATAAAAAATAATTAATCAATAATAGTATTTGGGAAGGTCTTTCTCTTATCATTTATGTCATTTATGGAAAAATTTGTATTTAATTTTTTGGGCTTAGAGAGCATAAAGAAACAATTCTCCATTTTTATTTTTTTTATTTATCGTTCTATTTAGAGTTTTTCAACAAGAATTAAGGAAACTCATCGTTTTAGAAAATAATATTGAGTTTAAGTTTTACAACATCAAAAGAGTCAGATATTCTCAATCTTGATATCGATTTATTTCAATAAATTTTATCTAGTTAGTCCGTTTGCTGTATTATTAAGTAAACCAAAATAATTTTTATAAAGAAATAAACTGAATAAGTTTACTAACTTGATAAAAACTTATTTGATTTAAAGAATATATTGGAATATTTCGTTGCTTTGCTAAGTTTGTTAGTTTAAAATTTTGTTTTAAGTGTTTCTTTAATCCAATTATTAATTCTGCTCTTTGAATCTCATTTGTTAAAATGAATTTAAAACCCATTTTTAACAAAACTTCTTTTAATAAATTACTAGATATTGAATAAGCATAAATAATTAGTTTTTTTGATTTTAATTTGAATGTCTTTTCATCTTTAAATTGATTAATTGAAATCCAATTTTTTTGCGTTAATAAAAGAGAATCGTTTAAATTAGAAGAAGGTTTTATTAATGAATTTTGAGTATTTTGGAATCGTTTCGATTTAATTCGAACTTTTTCAACTAAAGAAAATTGTCGAATTTGACTCACTAAAAAATTTCCACGTAAAAATAAGTCAACAGAATTTTGTACTTCTTCGTGAATTGTCCAACAATTTTGTTGGTTTATTTCTATAATAATTTCAAACGCAGGATATGCTTTACGTTCTAATATACTTTTTTGTGTTCCACGCCGTTTTGCTTCATCATCACTTAATGTAACATACTGAATACCACCAATTAAATCGGCTAATGGGGGATTTTTTATCAAATTTTCTAAACAATTTCCATGTGTTGTGCCAACTAATTGAACTCCTTTTTCCGCAATAGTTCGAGCAGCTAATACTTCAAGTTCTGTTCCAATTTCATCAATAATAATGACCTCTGGCATATGGTTTTCAACCGCTTCAATCATAACTTGATGTTGTAACTCCGTTTTTGCGACTTGCATCCGTCTTGCTCGACCAATTCCAGAATGTGGAATATCACTATCCCCAGCAATTTCATTTGATGTATCAACGATTATAACACGTTTTTCCATTTCATCAGCTAATACCCTAGCAATTTCTCGAATAATGGTTGTTTTTCCAACTCCAGGTTTCCCTAATATTAAAATTGATTTTCTTGACTCAAGTAAGTCACGTACTATTGAAATAGTTCCAAATACAGCTCTCCCAACTCGACAAGTTAATCCATTAATTAAAAATTGACGATTTCTAATACAACTTATACGATGAAGTGTTCTTTCAATTCCAGCCCTATTTTCATTACTAAATTTACTAACACGTTTTGTCATATAATCAATATCTTGCCAAGAAATTAGTTTTTGTGATAAGTATTCGGGACCACTTATAAACCGAGCTTCAGGTCGTCGCCCAAGATCTAAAACAATTTCAATAAGTTGATTTTTAGAATTATGTTGACTTATATTCTCTTGTAAGAAAAAAGGCAAATTCTCAATTAGTTTCTCTAAATCATTATTAATATTCATTTTATAGAATTTTTTTCTAATTCTCTAATTTAGATTATACGTTAAATAAAAATATAATCTAAATCAGAAGAAAATTTTAATTCGAAGATTCAACTAATGATTTAAACGTTGATGAGTCAATAACTGCAATTTGAGATAACATTTTACGATTAATATCAATATTTGACTTTTTTAATCTATGAATTAACTGACTGTATGAAAGACCATTTAATCTTGAAGCTGCATTAATTCGACTAATCCAAATTCTTCTAAAAATTCGTTTTTTTTGTTTTCTACCAATGTATGAATATCTTAAAGCCTTCATTACTTGCTGATTTGCAACACGGAACAATAGGGAATGTGATCCACGATATCCACTAGCAAGTGATAAGATTTTTTTTCGGCGTTTTCGCGCTACATTTCCTCGTTTAACTCTAACCATTTTATATTTTTATTAATTAGTTTATTTAGTAAGGTAACATTAATTGAATAGGTTTAATGTCATTTATATTAACACACAAGCGTTGAGAAAGTTTTCGCTTTTGTCGATTTGATTTTTTCATTAAAAGATGTCCTTTAAAAGCATGTCGACGCAAAAAATTATCGTTACCAGTAACTTTATATCTTTTTGAAGCAGCCTTTCTCGTTTTTAATTTTGGCATAAATTTTTAATTCTTTTTATCAGAATGGAAGATTTTAAAATAAATTTTTGATTTGGCCGTAGGTGAATAGAAAGTTTTATCTTTAAATTTTCAATATTACGGCCAATTTCATTTGATAGTCTAACTTGATTATTTATATAATTCAACAATTATTCGACATAAACCGTATAGTATTCAATTCGACTTGCTTTGTCAATTCCATATCTAATCAATCTATTAAAAACTTGATTTTTCATTTAATTACTTAGTTATCTAAAGTTAGCGTTTAATTTATACAAAGTTATATTCGAAAACCTAAACTCTCAGTATTAACAACATAATTATTTTCCATTCAATAGAATCTATGTTTCAAAAAATTTATTCTACTATCAATTAAAATCTAGAATCCAAAGGATTCCTATTTACGTCTTTAAATCTAAAATAGAAAACGTTATTATGATTTTCAATATTCTGAAACTAATAAAATAGTTTCAGAATATTGAAAATTAATTAAAAGAAATATTAATTAGTTTGTTTTTAAGAAAGTATCTTTTGACTCACTAATGATTTCTTTTAATGAAGCTTCTGCTTCGTCTGTAAATTGGTTAGTTGTACTAACAATTTCTGCGAACGGTTTATTAGATGTTGATACATAACTTACTAAACTGCTACAGTATTTTTTCACATCAGCAACTTCTAAATCATCTAAGTAACCATTAATTCCTGTATAAATTAATGCAACTTGTTCTGCTACAGATAAAGGAGAATTTTGTGGTTGTTTTAATACTTCACGTAAACGTGTTCCACGTGCTAATTGTTTTTGTGTTGCTTCATCTAAATCTGAAGCAAACTGTGAAAACGCTTCTAATTCAGCAAATTGTGCTAATTCTAATTTTAACTTACCAGCAACTTTTTTCATAGCTTTCGTTTGTGCTGCAGAACCTACACGTGATACTGAAATACCAACGTTAATTGCAGGACGAATACCAGAGTTAAATAAATCGTTTGATAAGAAAATTTGTCCGTCTGTAATTGAAATTACATTTGTAGGAATATATGCTGATACATCACTTGCTTGAGTTTCAATAATTGGAAGTGCTGTCATACTACCGCCACCTAATGCATCACTAAGTTTAGCAGCACGTTCTAATAATCTTGAATGTAAGTAGAATACATCACCTGGGTAAGCCTCACGCCCTGGAGGACGACGTAATAATAATGACATTTGACGATAAGCCATTGCTTGTTTCGTTAAATCATCATAAATAACTAATGTTGCTTTACCTGAATACATAAAGTATTCTGCTAACGCTGCACCTGAATATGGCGCAATATATTGTAATGTAGCAGGATCATTCGCACTAGCTGACACAATAATTGTGTATGACATTGCATCTTTTTCTTCTAGAACATTTACAACTTGTGCAACTGTAGATGCTTTTTGTCCGATACCAATATAAACACAAACTACATCTTCTGTTTTTTGGTTAATAATTGTATCTACTGCAATAGATGTTTTACCTGTTTGACGATCCCCAATAATTAACTCACGTTGACCACGACCAATTGGAATCATTGCATCAATTGAAGTAATACCAGTTTGTAATGGTTCACAAACAGATTTACGGCTGATAATACCAGGAGCCATTGATTCAACTAAACGTGTATCACTACTAGCAATTTCACCTTTACCATCAATTGCTACAGCTAATGGGTTAACAACTCGTCCTAAGAAGGCATCACCAACAGGAATTTGAGCAATTTTGCCTGTTGCTTTTACAGTACTGCCTTCTAAAATTTGACGGCCAGTTCCCATTAATACAACACCAACATTATCATTTTCTAAGTTTAAAGCAATACCAATTGTTTTATCTTCAAACTCTAAAAGTTCACCACTCATAACTTGATCAAGACCATAAACTCGAGCAATACCATCACCAACTTGTAATACGGTACCAATATTATCTACTTTAACATCTTGATCATATTTTTCAATTTGTTCGCGGATAATACTACTAATTTCGTCTGGACGAATATTTATCATTGTATTATTTTTTTAATAAAAAGTTAATAAAAAAGTTATTTACTGTTAAATTTCTAAAACAGTATCCAAATGTTTAGCTAATTGTTGTAATTGGTTTTTAATTGTAAAATCAATTACTTTTGATTCAGTTTTAATTAAAAACCCACCAATTAAACTTGGTTCTACACTAATTACTAATTTAATTTCACGTGCATTAGTTAATTCTTTTAATTTTTGAATTAACGTATTTTTTTGTGCGTTTGAAAAAGCAAATGCTGTAATAACTTCA